>JARBJD010000709.1:0-21301 GCA_033064195.1 Blattamonas nauphoetae | reverse complement strand
TTCAAGCATATTGGAGAAAAGTTGGTAGATGTTGTGTTTCTCTGCATATTCTTGGTGCCCAGGAATCGACGACATGTAAATATGGCTTTAATGAAAAAAGTTGAACAAAAATTATGAGGTAAATGGGAAAAACTCGGATATACCGAAAACGTTTGATTCAGCCCCTTAACAAAAGAAGATGACTTGCTCTGAATGAAACGAGTCGATGAGATGTCAACCTCACACATACAGAGATAAATTTGCAGGATCACTCGTGTTCCACTCATGAAAAGACAAAATAGCAGATCTTCAGCGGATTTGTGATCCACTTTTGGAAATCATGGATCCGATCGACAAAAGCCATGAACGTTTTTATCCTTTTTTCGCTTTTCGCCCGAGCCTTCACAGAAGGCGAAAGTGCAACCCGCTACCATATTATTCCTCGCCCTGTTCAGCTCGTTCCCGCTGAAGGCGAGTTCACATTCAATGCCGAGACTCGCTTCCTCATCCCAAAGGGCACTGAGGATATGAAACGCGCAACAGGGTCTCTCGCAGAACGTCTTCGTGTTGCCGCCAATTTGGACCTTAAAGTGGAAGAATACGAAACATTCCCAACAGAAGAAACAAAAAATGTTGTCATCCTCAAACTAGATGATACTATCGAAAACAAGGAAGGATACACCCTTTCTATCAAGGAATCTCAGATTATCTCGACTGGAAAACTCCCACAAGGTTGCTTCCATGGTCTGACCACAGTTCGCCAACTTCTTCCTCCACAAATTGAATCTAAAGCTCCTGTTGCTGACATCACATGGCAAGTTCCCCAATGCCAGATTGTTGATTATCCACTCTATTCATATCGTGGCATGATGCTTGACGTCTGCAGACACTTCACTCCAAAAGAAGGAGTCAAACGTTACATTGACCTCCTCGCGTATCACAAAATGAGCATCTTCCACTTCCATCTCACCGAAGATCAAGGTTGGAGAATTGAAATCAAGAAATATCCCAAGCTGACCGAAATTGGAGCATGGAGAAGCAGAGCCAACTCTCTCTACAACGAAAACGATGACAACTCTGTCGGACGCCAGTTTGTCCAACTTAACGAACCGTATGGAGGATTTTTCACTCAGGAGGAGATTAAGGAGATCGTTGCATACGCCACAGATCGTTTCATCATCGTTCAACCAGAACTCGAGATTCCTGGACATGTCACAGCTGCTCTCGCTGCATATCCTGAACTTGGATGCACTGGTGGCCCATACAAGGTCATCACAAGTTGGGGTATTTTCTCCGACGTGTTCTGCGCAAAGGACACCACATTCCAGTTTCTGGAGGACGTCTGGGACGAATACGCCGCACTGTTCCCAGGTCCAATGTATCACATGGGAGGAGATGAATGCCCGAAGGGTCGTTGGACAAGTTGCCAACATTGCCAGCAGAGAATCAAGGACGAGAACCTCAGGTCAACATCAGAACTCCAAGCATACTTTGTCCGTCGGCAAGCTGCTCACTTGGCCAAGCTTGGAAAGAGATTGATTGGATGGGATGAGATTATGGAAGGTGGACTCGCAGATGGGGCTGCTGTGATGAGCTGGAGAGGAACACACGGTGGCACTCAAGCAGCTAAGACTGGCCATGATGCTGTCATGACCCCAATGAGCCATTGCTATTTTGACTTCGCACAAGCCACTTCAAATCAGAACGGAAACGAGACAAATGAGGAAGGATTTGTCAATCCAAACGGAAGAGGAATGAACTCGTTCTCAAATGCCATCACCCTTCAACATGTCTATGGGTTCGAACCATGCCCAAGCTCTGAGAAAGATGAAAATGTGAGGAGTATGTCCATTCTATCTCCATTTTTGTGGTTGAAATCTGTTCTCCACCATTATTCATAATCTATCCGTTAATGTCATCTTTTCTTTTCTTTCCAGAGCATATCATTGGAGGACAATGCAATGTTTGGACAGAACGCCTCCCAGCCCAATCTAACATCGACTACAACGTATTCCCTCGAATGGCATCGATGTGCGAAGCCCTGTGGACTAACAAGGAAAGGAAGGAATACGATCATTTCCAGGACCGATTGAACGAGATCATCAAAGCATACGATGTCCTTGGAATCAACTACTGTAAGATGCAACTAAAAAAACTCCCAGTTCCATAAATTCCATTGTTTTCATTATTCGAGGTGTGCGTGGCACGGTTTAGGCAATTTTGGTGCAACATACTTTGCGAATTAAGAGCTAAATGAAGTGATACTCCGTTTCATCGTTCACACCCGTCACAACTCCTCGAACACATCTCGTCAGCCTGTGTGCATTGTGCAACACACGTCCGCTTCGTGATGTCACATCGCTGATTGCACCGATTTGGGTTCGAATCCAGCCGGCATCCCTTTTTACACAGTTGGAGGGATGAATCACACTGATCCAGACATCGTTGAGACCGATTCCGACAATCGGTGCAGCACCTGCTGTCGACGGGACATGAAATGACGCACGCTGTTTCCCTGGTGGTGCATTCCCTCTTGCAAGTTCGCCTTCTTTGATAGCACAACACTTCACACTCACTTCCTGGCTGACACAATGCAACACACGCGGTGAAAGCAGAATCACAATGCTGCGCACAGATGGAGGAGTCAAAGAGGCAATCGTCTTGGCAGGCTGATGAAGTGAGGGTGTGGCAGCTGAGAGTGCATGTCTCTTTGGCGGAATCGCATCGATCACGGCACGATGAGAAAGTCGTTCGACACGTCCGACGACATTGTTCAGGTGAGACAATTGCGAAAGAGAGGTCACTGGGATAAGGAAAGGGAAGAGCGAAGGATAAATTGAATACGTGTGAGGCATACCAGTGGTCAAGACAAACGTCCAGAGACGATTGACACCCATCGAAGCATGTCTGCATTGTGTGATCGCAATCCGTCCAGCATTTCTCGTTTCCCTCTCTTCCACAATCCAACTCACAGCTTGATTGATTATCTGCACAATGCTCTTTGCAAAGTCTACGTTCTGTTTTGCACGTGGCTCGCTCAAGATCGTTGGTGGTGTCTGTACAGTCGTAGTAATCGTCGTCGCAGAGGGATGAGCAGAACATGGAATCATCCGCGCAGAGATCAGGGCAGCTTTGTCGAGATGAAGCTGGACATGTCTAATAAGTGTAATGATGGTTGATGGGGAGATATTGAGAAAGTGAAGAGGATATGGGGAGAAATGACAGAAAGTAACAATCACACTTCTCCGCACGTCCGAAATGTACTATCTGTCAATTGTGTGCATTTTTCTGCTTGCCTCTGGCAGCTAAGAAGACAGGCTTTATCCCCAATGCGACAACCAATCTCACATGTGGCCCTTCTGATATCACACTGCTCCAACCCTTTTTCCAGCCCAAGTGTACATGTAGCACTGCACCTCATCTCCACTGTTGCTGCACAGACTTGTCCACAGTTATGAAAATTGATGCGGACTGTGTTTTTGCACTTTCGACGGTCAGAACGACAAAGTGATTTGCACGGCTGATCGAAGCCTGGACAGAGTTAGGAGGGATAAAATGATGAGAAAGGAAAGATAAATCATAGTTATTGTCAAAAAGTGATGTGTAATGATAAAAGACGTTAAAATAATTAGAAAAAGCACACCACAAAAATGAGTACAATCCCAGAATGTGTCGGTGCATGTGTCAAGTGAATTCCGGAAAGAAATAAAACAATCACGGTTACAGTCATCTAATGATCCACCAGTATTTGCTTGAGCTTGTGGGTAAGCAAAAAGAAAGACAAGGAGGAGTGGGGTGAAAGGAATGCCAATATGTCGATGAGTGAGAAGGGTTGAAGCAATTTTCTTCAACTTCATCAACAAAAAGATCCCGATTAGTCGGGTTTATATTGAAAAAATGAATTGCGAATGTTTGTTGGTTTTTGTAGCATGTTGAAAAAACGAGTGAGGTCTGATCGGTTTTCATGGGGAAAGGATTCAAGAAATCTGATGTGTATCTGTCATTCACTTTGATTCTCTTTTTTGTAGACCCAAAGAAATATCATCAAAGAAACCTTTCAACCCTTATGAAGTGAAACCGAAAAAGAAGACCCCTCAATCTATGGATCCACGTTTTGACCCTCTCTGTGGAAAGTTCAACGAAGATCTATATCGAAAGTCTTTTACTTTCATTAACGATTTGAAACAACAGGAGGTATGGAATCGTCATTTCTTGACACATTAACATCAATCTCACCTCATCCGTCGATTCAGCTGAATGAACTGAAGGAGCGTGCCAAAAAAATGAAAAATGGTGAAGAAAAGGAGGCCCTCTACCAAGAAATTCGAAAAAAAGTCTGCTATCTTCTCGCACAATCATCATCCATTTTTTTGTCTCGTAATTTTGTTCATCACTTATGATATTGATCTTCATATTGGGATTCAGACTCAACAACGTGAGCAAGAGCAACAGAGATTACGTGTGAGAGAAAAAGTCCAAGAATTCCGCAGAACTCAACGAGATCTTGTCAAACAGGGTGTAAACCCATTTTATCTCCGTAGATGTATGACTTTTTTGCGTACAATGCATTTTCTTTTTCAATTCGTGTTGTGTGTACATGTAGCTGACATCACAAAGATGAAAATCGAAGATCAGATTCAACAGGCCAAAAACTCTGGGAAATCAGCAACCAAACAATTAGAACGAAGAAAGTTCATTTTTTCTTAACGTTACATCATTATTTTCTTCTGTCTCCCATATTTCTACCAGCAAACATCTCGCTGCCAAACAACGAAAAGCAATCCCGCAACGGAGAAAAAAACACGAAGATTAACATTTTTATGCGATTTCTATTGGGAACATTTCACAAAATTGAAGATTTTTCCTTGACTCAAGGGAAATATTGGCAGGCAACATTTCTCGCTGGGTAAACTTGCGGTGAGAAAGAAGAACACAGAAACTTTGAAAATACGACTTCCCACAACATGCGGAATAGGTTATAACTATGAAAGAACGTGAAATGCAGTAGATGGAGCAGATGCTAGAGAGGTTGTGGTTTCTCAATGAGGTCGATTCTGTTTTGATGCCTTCCGCCCTCGAATGGGGTTGTCAAAAATGCAGTGATGCAATCTTGTGCAGTTTTCAGATCGATGATTCGAGCACCGATGCTGATCACGTTTGCATCGTTGTGCTACAGGGCAGACATACGGTTTATATGAAGAAAATACACACTTGACGGCATAATGTTGCAGTTTCAACATTGTGGCAGAGAGCACAGCGAATCCCAGGGATTTTATTACAGGCAATGCTGATTCCAATTCCGCTTCCACAGACAACGATACCCTGGCAGTGGTCTCTCATAACTGTCTGTCCAACTTTGTGGCCATAGACCGGATAATCAACAGAAGCGGTTGAGTTTGTGCCAACATCTTCAACGACATATTCAGGAAACTTTTCTTTGAGGAAGGTGACAAGCTGGGTCTTCATTTCAAATCCAGCTGGAGAGATAATAACGGAAGAAATGAGGGATAAAAGGGATTGTAATTACCGTGATCGGATCCAATAACGATTTTTGTCGACATTTGTTCTGTGAGTTGACGAGAGCAAGCCGGATGGGTGAGATCATGGAATGTCCTCGTTCTCGAGGACTCCCAAGAGGCCAAATCCCAGTAGTTCTCCCCAACTCGATTTTGTTGATCCATCCTCTTCTCGTTTGAGTGATCGTCCGTCTTCAAACACGCCAGATGATTTCGATGTGCTTCTCCAAAACTTTCGAGCGTCTGTCCAACGAGAATACACTTCTCACAATGAACCGTTATCCCTTGCGCCAAAAAGTGTGACATCTTTGGAAGATTATCGTCGAAAACAAAATCGTTCGCGGACTGATTCGGAACCTCAGGACTCTTTTACTCCGGTCTCTTTTCCTGGTTCACCACCTCAAAAATCTCGACCCAGACCTATCCAACAAAAAGAACGATCATTGTCGGTGTCAATAGATTCAACGCAGTTACAAAGTCGTCAGGTGGTTGGTCAGTCTATCACACATTCCAATTCACTTTCTCCATTCATATCTCCTTATCTTTCTGCGAGTGCGATGTTTCCGACGATTCCACATAGTATACCACAAAAATCTCGAAAATCAAATCCCCCACAACGGCAATCTCGTTCGGCACGTGCCACTCCAACATCATCATCAGGTAAACGACGAGCCCGCAGTGTTGATCGAGGTCTTGACAAAAATCAAGCAACATCGAAACTTAACAAAAAACGACTGAACTCTGCTGTTGGACGTGATCCTCAACCTGTCTCGGTTCGGAAGAAAAACACAAATCAAAAGATTGCCCTCCCAATTCTTCAATCTGTCCTCAGTCAAGATACCCCTCGCAGACCTTCCCCCAACCAGAGACGGGCAAAACGAGCACTGGAAGCCAAGCCGATTCTGTCCACTTTTTCGGAGATTAACACCGAGTTTGATCGTGCGCCTTCTCCTGTCCAGCACAACAATAATAAATTCCGAAAAGTGTATGTATCGGGGTTACCTCAGCCTCCTGAAACAAATTCAAGTTATCTAATTGACATGAAGCATCGAAAGCCAGCCCCAAACCACAAAAGTTCAACAAAGCAGACTGCTCCATTCCAAGTCGTAGGAAGTCGTTTCAGTGAGAAGAAACGAGAACAGACCCAAATAACACCTCCAAAATCTTCACCTCCTCCTCCACCAACGATTCCAGCCGTCACTTCATCACCAGGAACAGGTCGCCCCACTCCTAAACTGGCAAAGAAGAGACGGACAACTCCTGAAGATCAGCCCCCTCATCCACCGCCATTGACGCAGTCGGTGGAACATCACCTCCCTCTCCCGTACTCTATGGAATCTCAAATGAAGAAGCGGCAGATCATTCCTGATGACTTGGAGAATGAACCGATTGAAAAACACACACATCTCCCCCATCTTGAACGAGATGATTTCGTGGACTCTGTGCACGACCCAATTGTCAGTGTCAGTCCGGATCCCTTTGAGCCGAACTATCGAGCTCAAATGGGCGTCAATTCAGACCATTCGCATCAATCGTCGTTTGCTGACTATGACCAGTATCATTCATCTGATCATCCGATTTCTGATGCTGCCCACAACTTTGTGAGACACGACGAAGACGACGATTGGGATGATCCAACGTTGGATTCCCGCCACTATGAGCCACCACAAAAGCAAGGAATCGATCGTCTTGTGTCGTTCGTTCAATCGTTCTTGCTTCTCCCTTTCATTGCAAATGTTGATGCTCCAGCAGTTCCCTCAGATAGATCTGTGCGCGAACTGAAGTGTCTGTTGAGTCTCGTGGACGCTCTGATTGGAGGCGACAATCAAATGGATCAGGCACTCACTACATTCATCCATCCGTCGTTGTCACATCGTTCAGCCACTCCCATCACAAACAACCCAACTCCCTCTCCCATCACCCCGACTTCCGGACACAAATCGAATTCACATCAAGACAACCAAGATAACTCTCCTGAAAGTCCACGCCCATATCCACTTCTCATTCCTGTCAGTATTCCTTCATTTCTATCGCGAATAGCTAATCCTCATTCACCCCTCGCAAAGACTCAACATACACTCACTCCACAGCCCCCCACATCACCCATGACTCCTTCTTTTCATTCGTTTCGTAGGCCTTCATCAACTCTGTCGTCGTCCTCGACATCGCTCTCCCCAACGCTCTCTTCCCAATCACTCTCACAACACAACCTCCCCTCTCAGCCGCTTCCGGTTCTCCTTGCTCGTCTCCTCTCGTCTCATTCATCACTTCTTCCGCATTCCTTGTTCGAATCGTTGGCAATGAGTGTGTTTAGCGATGAACTGCACGAATGGAGAATGACGTTTGAACAAGAATTCTGTGATTTCATCCATCCCGAATGGAAGGAAAGGGAAGACAAATGGAGAATGATTGACAGGCGAGAGGAGTGGGTCAGTGACGATGAGAACAATTCGCCTGTAAGCCCACAGAGATCAGCACAAAAAGATGGAAAACACGCTCAAGTTGGGAAAGGAGAATTGACTCAAGTCCCAAACAGCCCTCCTCGTTCTCCACTTCACACCCGCCGAACCGTCTCACACACATCTGCAATCCTCACCCTTCCTACTTCCTCCCCGGTCATCACTCCACAGTTAGCCGCCCTCCAAATCAAACGATGCTGGCTCCGACATCGCACGCGACAGTCACTCTTAAAGACACAATTGCGACTCGGACTCGGCCCTCGATGGGCATTTGAGAGGCGAATCGTGCAGCAATTTGAGTGGAAAGGAAGGAAGCAGGAAACAGCTGTCAGACAGCACGTGTTGTGTATGCAGATTGGTGAATTTGATGAATGCAGTGAAGTCAACAGGAACGAGTTGTGTTTTGTTGGAGATGGTCGAGAACGAAGAACGGGCGAAGATGGCGAGAAGAGAATCGGAACCCGGAAAGATGAGGAGAGAAGAGAAGAGAGAAGAGGAGCAGGATGAATGAAAGGAACGCAGGGTTGTTGGTTGATTCTTTGACTCGTGGGTCTGGGTGGAAGAGAAGAAAGAGAGAGAGAAGCTGTATGACACTCTAACTAGGATGCAGGCCTCTTCATTTTGGCAGAGTTGGACCTCATGAACGTTGGGTTTGAGTCCAAAGACCTCTTCTCTGATTTACCTATTTCTTCGATTGAGTAATAAGTCTTTGTTGTATCTTTGATCTGTTTTCCATTTATGAAAAATAATCGAGATCATTCTGGTTCTCCACCAAACTCGTGGATAGTGTCAATGATTGTTCCAGCCAGTGCAGAAACAGTCTTATTTAAATGTGTTGTCAATGACTCTAACATCGTGGAAAGTTCGCATTCATGGATTAGCTTATAAAGAAGGACACCCTCTGAAGGTGACTCCATTGTTTGTTGAGATTCAGTCGGGGTAGTGCGAAGACAGCAGTGATAAAGCGAAGGAAGGCGATAAGAGCCTTCCGACGGATAGTATCGGATGTAGTACGAAGAAGGATCACCAAAATAATCAGTGGAAACCGCCTGTTTGTGAAACAAATCTGATAACGTCTGGTGATGAGTTTGAGAAAACTGTGAGGATGTTCAGGATTGACGATTGGTGAGGATCTCTGAAAATGGGGCAAATGCATAGAGTTGTTGCATTATTCCGCACTGAATCAGCATAAACTTATATGTTTCCGATACATAGATAAAGTTGTAATATATTTGGAAGATGACAAGAGAGAGATTGGAGAAGAATGAAGAGAGTGTTTTTGGATGAGCAACAATCTGGTCAATACTTCGATATATATCAGCTGCATAGGGCAGAACTGCTTGAAGAAGACCAGATTCAACGATTGACTAAAACACAATAATTAGGGTTAAACACAAGACAAACCTGGAAAATCGCTAAATTTGGAGGGAGTCCATCAGACACATCAGTTATGGTCGAAATAAGTCGGAGTGTTTCTCGATGAAGGTTGAGACTCCTAATTGACTGAAAGATTGTTCGTATGGAGGTCAGATGAGGTATTTGACAGAGAGAAGCCATTCTAACGGGATTGTTTGGAACAAGGTGCGTTAGACAGACCAGGAGGTCAGCCTGTGGTGGATTATCTTTTTGTCTGGTAGTGGTTTTACGATAAACTGAGGATCAGTGAATACAACAAGCAGGTTGAGAATGGAGTCGAAAATTGTGTCAAAAGCAGGATTGTCGTTTTGGCAAATCGAGAGGTTCCTTAAGAGGAAGAGTCCGTGAGCGAGATGAGGAGAGTCGCGCTGGATGTGAAGAACGATGGTCTGGAGAAGAGAAGTTGACGAAATAAGGTGAGTTCTGATCAACTGTGAATCTGCCGAAAGATTGCTGCAACACCAAAGTGTCTAGTTAGATAAAGACATGAATGAAATAAAGGGCTGGCAGACGTCACAGACAATCGATGGATCATCAGAATGCAGATATTGATCGATATGATTTGTGAACTCGCTAAATGCAATGTTATTCGAGACAATTTTTGATTTGATCATCAAGTTGATGAGAATTGAGAGCATTTTCGACTAGAAGATTATATAGAAAGACAAAAACTGTCATTGAATCATTTGAAAGCTGAGTTACACTCTGAATAAGAACATCAATTCCGTTCATTCCTACGAATTGGTCCACGAACTGAGGATGAGAGTCCACTGAAAGATAAGTTCGATAAAATATACTGCATACATTTGAACGCGATAGAAGAGAGTGATTGAATAGCTTCATGAATGAGTGGTTCACTATTACTTTGGAGGTTCCCGATTATGAGGGCAACATCTTGAATTGTTGATGACTGGGAATTGTTGGTTGAAAATGTAAGAATCAAACGTCAGGAGATAATTTAGAATCAGAAATCTCCAAAGGATCCAATAAGTTGTCGGAAGCATTGAATCTTCTTTGAGCACGAAGTTGGATTGTTGGAGTGAATGACTCGAATCTAAATCGTCATTCGACCCAGATGGGATATTTGTAAACATTGATAAACGATCAGACGCTCGAGAATTGGATGGAAGCGCCATTTGGTCAAAAATTGTGGAAGTATCGAGAGGTGAGACGATCTAAGTAACATTTTTCTCATTGTACTGATTCAAATTCTACTGCAACCCTCTCGAATTTTATGCAGCCATCACAGTTCAAACAAGAATTTAGTGAACTTCTTGCGACATCAAAATCGTCAGACGCTGAATTTAGGGCATTGAACTCGGATGCCCTTCACCAAATGCACCAGAGTTATGGTGTCGCTCCTCATAAATGGAATCAGATTGAGAATTCGCCGAAACTTGATTACTTATTTCGTGCAGATCTTGAGACACGTATTTTCTTTCGTTTCCAATACTCGAACGCAGAAGCGCTTGAACGAGAAAAGAAGAAAGATAAAGCCAAGATGGAAATTGAACAAATTGAAAAGGATATACGACAAATGCGTATTCGTGAGATCAGAAATGATTTCAAAAAGACAGCTAAGAGGCGTGAAAAAGTCTCAAATTACTTTTGAACCATTTATATCTTCTAGTTAGAAAAGAATTCTGGCCTAAAACGCATAGACATACAAAACAAATGGAACCATCCATTTATTCACAACATTTTGTTCAACCTCCAAAACAGCCGATTATCGTGAAAGATTGGAGATTCTTCAACACAATCACGAAAGATCAAGATAGCCTCTGGAATAAAAACGATTTCCTTGTATCTCCTGTCCGACATTGGTGCAATGATCGTCCTCATCTCGATGAATGGGCAAGGGAACAGGAAGAAAAGAGGAAAGAAATGGAAATCGAATATGAACATCAAAAACGGCTCCATAAAAGGCTAATCATTGAAAATGAGCGAGAAGCGTTCCGAGAAACTGTTTTTCGAAATAAGATGGTGGACTTTTCTCTTTGTTCATAATTCTTCTCCAGAAAACGACCCAACTCAATTCACTCACCTCCACAAACACATCACAAGACTTTGGGAGCACTACCCTGGATAAACAGAGAAGTCTCCTTCAGAGGCAAACAGAAAATGTTGGGCAAGGGCGGGTATCCTTTGATTATGGAGTTGAACACTTTTTGCCGAATGGACTCACATTGTCCGAGATCAATCAAAGAACTCGTCAGCGCCCTTCGTCTGCACCTCAAACAAGTTTCGACTCTCCTCAGGGAATGCAAGATCGCTCTGGAAACGATCGCATTGAAACAGAGGAATGGGCTGGACTAACCAACCATGGGCCCATGCAGAAACAAGCACGCCCAACCACGTCAATCCATCACGCTCGAAAAACACAATCAAACCCGTCACCAACAATCAATTACCTTCCTCCTCATCAGTCATTTGATGATGTCGAGGAAGCAGTGGAGATTGAAGATGATGAAGACTTAGAGGAGCACGAAGCGGCACTCCAGCAGAGTCCAACAGAACCAGCCGTCTCCACCGAAGTTCATTCGGGTCAACCAGACGGATTGCAGACACAAGAACAGCCTCGACCTTTGCGACATCGACCAAGTGATGGTCGTCGTCAGCTGAGCCCAACATCGTCGGATGCTGTCATTCCTGCAGAAAGCACAGAGCAGACTCCATTCAACCCAAACAAAGAAGCTCACGCCACATCAACAGAACGGGTTCTTTCAGCTCGACCTCCTAAAATGGAAGTTCGAACATATCCACTCTTGTTTGTCCCGGTCAGCGAGGACGAGTCAGATACTCAGCCTCCAAAGCGACAAACTCAAACGCGAAAGCCCAGACCTGTCTCTGCACAGGTCTCACAACCTCCACTCTCCCACAATCAGTCACTCCAAGCCGAAATCGGTCGTCTGTCGTCATTGCAGACACGCACGATCATTCTCTCCCGGTTCATCCGATGCGAGCCAGTCACAATGATTCGACACACAATTCAGGATCACACAACCCTTTCGCGTCGACAGTTCATCGTCCTCGTCATTTCTGACGGTCGCTAATTTTACGACATCACAATCACTCAACGGAAGCCGTCGTTCGTTCCCACACAGCATCTAAACTGGTTTTCGTCAAATCCCCGTTGAGAACTCGGAATTCTTTCCTTCAAACGGCAACTGGAAACAAACAACGACCTGCTTCAGCACAGCTTTCGTCTCATACCTCACCGCAGACGAGACAAAGACCTCAGTCACATCGGATCCCGTCAGGTTGACCGAAATGGCGACTCATTTTTCTTTACAGACCCAATATCTTGATTCTCCTTAGTTTTTCTTGATTTATTTGAGACACTTTACACTTCGAAAACGGTGCTTTTGAAGCCGAAAGAAAAGAGAAAATGCTCCCAATCAGGAAAAGCTCAGAGAGGATATTGATGAACAAGAGTAACTAAAACCCGTTTTCAGATCGAAGAAAAGACTGATATCGACAAAATGTTTGATGATAGAGCAGATAATATCGATTGGAAGGATGAGATATACGCTTTTTCAAAATCGTGTCACCAGATTGAAACATCAAATATTTGTGAAATATGCAACCATTGAGAAGAAGAAAACAGGAAAAGACGGTTCGGTGGTCTTTGTGGAAATAGAGATGATAAGAAAGTGTCGGATCGAGTTGTCGAAGATTGAAAGGATGGTGAGCTAATATGATGTTTCTGAGGTATACGTCAGAAATTGAGATCGATTCAGATGAAAACAGAGTAGGAAGACACAGACATGTTTTTATCATTCACATAAAGTGATTGTTCAAAGAGATAGCCAACAAATCATGTTGAGTGCCTTTTTGAGATAATCGTGGGATTATCTGCTGCGTTGGAATAAACTCACTCGTATTCTGAGGGAGATGTGATCATCATGGAGTCTCGTTAAGACTTATGATGTATTGGACGATTTGTTGACGAAGCTTTTCTTCTTCCTGTAAATGCATGTTACAGCTCTTGACAAAGTCATTGTATCTTTTCTAAAACAATCATAGCAGTGCAATCAGAATACGTACCTCGAGTTGGCTGTTCCCTGTTTTGATTGAATTTGATTTTGATTCTATGTAAGTTTTCAATCCTTTTGAATAAGCGAACGCTTCTTCATGAGGATTAGGCGGAAGATTATCTTCCAAAGAACGATATTGTTGTGACTGATCATCTTTCGACATGGATCCGTGCTTTCAAGTGAAGTGACAGAGGCGATGGGTCGATCAAGGAGTCCAGTCAAAACCAATTGTCACAATTTTGGCAAATTTCGTTATGTATGACGATATTGGTAATGAATACGACAGTTATACTCCTATTTCTGATCTAATCGCAAATGGTAATTCTCTTTCACAAATTTTGGAAGCTCCAAATCTCATATCTGAACTCAGAGGAGGTTCACATGAAACAGCTACTTTGTCTGCTACTTTCAATCTTTCTCATTAGTCATGATTCATCTCTGTAACATATGAACAGTCTTCTTCAGGATAACATCTTTAAAGAATTGATATCTCTTCTTTGAAAGATATTGATCCTAATCAAACAACCGACGAAAACTACAAATTGCCTCATGTTTCGTGTGAGATACTATCGTCTAGTAGCTCTGCAATTGTCAATAAAATCAGATCATCGGGCTCATTAGATCAACTATTGGATTTTCTTGAACAAGAAGGACAAATCACACCAATCTGTTCATTCCGTGTCTCGAAGGTCCTCTTGAACTTTCTCCAACTTGATCGTGACTATGTATCTATTTGTCCATCTTTTCAATATACTTTTCGCTTTTATGAATCATAGCTCCTTGCTCTCATGAACGAAAGACATTCTCTAGTCAACCTCATCAAACACTTAGATTGCTACCCATTCTGTGAATTTATTTCTTCTGTGTTGTTTACAATTGATAATGTCTCCCTAAAGAGCGATCTGCTCACGGTATAGTCAACTCGATTTCTGATTCTTCTCAGCTTATCAAATCAGACAATTTTGTGACGAACATCCTCAAACAACTCCATTGTTCAACAAACCCAATTGTTTGACTTTTCTTTTAACGTTAATTATCCAATTTCTTTCATGACGATAATCCATTCTTCTTTCAATGATAACACAGGAATCGTCATCGATATACCAAATTCTAAGCCACATAATCGCAATTTTCTCGAATGTTGACCTACCAGAGATTGTTTCTCAATTGTTCTTACAAACAGATAGGGATCTTATCATCAGCATTCTCTTCGAAGGAGCCTCAAACCATGCGAAGATTGCAGTTCTCTCCTTACTCATCGATATTGTCTGGAATCTCCGCTACTTTTCACACGACGATGCATTTGATCCAATTGATGAAGATGTTCAACCACCAGAGTTCATTGAAGCATTTATTCTCCCAAATCTCACCCGTTTTTCGACACTCCTGAAAGGCATGACTTCGCCAAGTGTCTTTTCGTCGGTTGATTGCTTCAATAGGAAAGGAATGATTAAGTTACGATGTGTGTATTTTTCGTATTTTAATGTTTTTGTGCCTTCCAGTAATCATTCTCTTCTCTTCTGTAATCCGGAGCGGTTACGGCCATTCGGTCGATTCTGCTCTCATATCAAGTCAAATTTTTCCGACTTTAGTTGAACTTTTCTTCAGCCCATCCAATAACAACATACTGCACACTGAACTCTACACCATCTTTGAACAGGGCCTCATCTCTCGCAGCGATGATCTCTGTGAACATATTGTTTTGGACTCCGGTCTTGCTACTCGAGTCAAGGATTCGCTGCATAAAGAGCAGGAACGGCTGACGCAACTTCTCACCCAACCATCGTATTCCACATCTCCGCTAATAGCCACTTGTAGCATTGATAGTAATGATCCTGTCCCTTCACCGTCTCCACCACTCCTTTCAAAGACTCCAATCAAAGTTGATGACGTGCCTCCTTATCTGGCACATACTCTACATATCGCCCGGATTCTGCAAGATAAGGCTGTATATGTCAATGGACTGCTGGAAATTCTGGACGCAGAATGGGATGAACTGTTTTCTGTGATTGTTAAACCTCAAATGGATGCCCAGGAATCACCTCCTCTGCCGATTACAGATGAAATGGCACAACAGGTGTCTATGAACCAAACTCCGATTCAACTCGATTGGAACAATGGCTCCAGCGATCAGTATGACGATGACTTTGTGATGTAGGACTTTTATGTTCCTCCATAAGGTGGAATCGTCTTTCTTCTTCTTTACACTTGCACCCATTTTTGAAAGCCGTTTCTCCTGGAAATGAGTGAAAACGAGAGAATAGAAAACAAATGATGCAGTCTTCAACATAAGATGAGAGAGTCTCAGGAACATAATTCAATGGGCCAGACAGAGAAAAAATCCGAATTGAAGTTGGGTGGAAAGAAAGAGATTAATGAACGGTTTTATTTGTTAAGAAACAGATGAAGTCGTTCATTCATCACAAGATTGAGTCTAAATGAGACATTGCGGATATCTTCGTAGAGAGACTCGATGGTTTCATTGTTGATCTTCTTTCTAGATTGGATGAAAAGAAAGAAAGAAAGAAAGAGATGAAGAATCAACTTGTGAGCCAAACCGAGAAGGGGCATCATTTGTGGAATCGTTGCGGACAGAAACGACAGAAGAATGTCCTTGGTGAATAAACGAAGTTCGTACACGCTGAGTGAGACGAGGAGATTGTGGAGAAAAGTGTTTAAGGGTGTTTGGATGTCTGAGAATGTTGGAATTGGGGGATGAGGATGCTGGTGGGAGAATTGTGAAGAAAGTGATGTGTCTGAGTCGAAAGTATCCTGAAGAGAGGAAAACGACGAGTGAGAAAGAGACTCTGCCTCGTGTATGGAGGGCGAAAAGTCAGAAAAAGGCTCAGGTTCGGGAGAACTTGGTATCCTCTCGGGTTCAGAATCAGATGCGAGAAAATCCAGCAACATGGAGATGTTAGACGAGCTGTCTGAATCTGAGTGGAGACGTTCATTGAATGGATCACTGCCTCCACCCACGAGCCGAGGCACTTCACCCACGAGAGGCTCACCTTCGAGCATTGGATGATCGACCATCATTTGATCAAGAGCTGAGAACTCGTTTCCATCGTGTGGCGACGATGGTGAGCGTGTCATCCATTGAAAGTGAAAAGATGGAGAGTCATATCTGAAGATGTCTTCGTCATCGTCGTCTTCTTCATCGGTCTCACTGGAGCTGGTTGATGGCGATGGTGCGTCAAAGGTAGAGACGCGGTTCTGATGTTCGGTTCTTATGTCTTCTCGGATCGAGTTGACGATGGCCGAGCAAGTCTGAATGAGTTGATCGCAACAGCTGGCGAATTGTTTGACGAATGGGGTTGTTGAGAAGAAGGAGGAAAGAAGATTGGTGGGATGATCTGCGAAAGGAGTTCCGGTTTGTTCAAAAAATGGGAGATTGTCATTTTGTTTGCAAGACGGAACTGCTTTTCCCAGAATTTGGTGAAGAGAGAAGGTATTGCATTTAGACTGAGCGTTTGTGAATAAACAACAAACGGCGACGGAGTAAAGTGAGACAGAAGCGAGGGAGGGAGTTGTGATGTCGCATCCGAGACAAGTTGAGGTTGAAGAGTGAGAGGCGATGGACAAGAATGGAAGAAGAATGGATGTCCGCTTCTTGATGTAGGCCGCGGCTTTCTAGGCCGTGCTCCCATCCTGCGGATGAAGGAAGAGTAGAGAGATGTGCGAAGAACAGCAAGCTGCAGTTTGAGGGATCCCCTTTCTCCAGAGACCACTGAGTTGTCCAGATACTTCGAGAAGAGATAATGACATCGTTGGAGGAATGAGTCATTCTCACTGTTTATTGACTTGGTTGGACGACAAGTCTTATGGATATCTTGTTCTTTCGAAGCTTTTACGAGTAGTAAGACTGTATGACCCACAGCCCCTTCCAATGCTTCAGTTCGCCAGTGGTTGGAAAGAGGAAGAAGAGGTCAGCGTCGCATGTGACTCGAAAAGATGATGGCGAACTGGGGTATGCTGTAGATGGATTACGGATCAGTGGGAGTGGAATAGTCTTCCGAAATTGTCTAGAAAGCCATACAACTTTTAGAAAATCTAGTGTTTCGTTCATGGCGAGTTGTTTCTGGACGTCCTGTGGGGAGAGAGAGGTGGAAGTTGACGTTAGAGCTTGTGTTGTGTAAAATGGATGTGGAAGAGACAGTGAAGCTGGAGAGTTTTTGATAGCACCAAGACTTCTTCGAAGTGACAACTGGATGTCGATTTCGAGTCTTGAATTGATGGACATTTAGGCGAATGTGGCTACAATGTCTCTGAAATTGATTGCAGATAAGTTTGATCCAACGAGTGATGTGAGAATATCAGTTTTGGCCAACAAAGACACCAGAGAAAGTCGAGTAATTTGTTTCGACGATAATTGGTTGTATCTGGCGAAAATGGATAAAACCAATCCTTTTGGATGAAATAATCGCTGTTTTTGATGAGGGTTGAGTCTTTTGGGAGATAAATGCTTTTTCTTGAACGTGAATGGCATGTGTGGTTGCATCGAATTTGAGCATATTCTTGCCGTAAGAATCCTAAGAAAGGTATAAGGCACGAAATGGAAGACAAATAATTGATTAAAGTCAACTAATAATCCAAACTCCAAGGATCTGAAAAGCAGCAGGCTTATTTTGACGAGTAAGTGCAATATCGTGTCGCATAGACTCAAACCATCCTTTGCTCTCTCTCGGAGAAATAATGTGTTTTGCGATGGTTTCGTTTTGTTACTGGGTTCTGTAGAGGCAATGCTTTGGTAAAATTTGGATTTGATTGGGTTTGCAAGAATCTCGGAATTGACACAGAGCGATCAACTTCCAAGCATTCGAGCAGATCAAATTCAGCAATTTCATGAGATGTTGGTAAAGAGATCGGACGGTTGATGAAGTCTTTTCTGATTTGCGCAATGATCCTCACGATCTGGTCTTGGTCGAGGAATCTGAGATATATGCTGAAACGATCGTAACAACCAGGACGAAACGGAGAACAGATAGAGAGTAAAGAGTGTGGATTAATTGCGCGTGCTTATACCAGTTTTCTGTCCTGTTTTCCTTTTCGGCAAATTCTATTCGTTGAACTGGATTTTGAAGAGAAGCTAGAGTCAGAAGAGGATTAGAAGAATATGATTCATCTGAATCTTTCTTTGAAATCCAGTTCCAGCAGATTGTGAACTCATTACTCATTCTGATGGTTAGATCCAGGGCAGATCCAACCACTGTCCTGACCATATTTCGTGTGTTTTTCGATCGATTCTCCAAGATCTAATCTTCATCTTGTTCTTTCTAACCAAGCTCCTAAATCGTTCACAGAGATCATAAACGGCCTCTCATTGACTTACAAGGTGTGATGATCTCCATTCATTCCACCTTTCGTTTTCACTTTTTACCTGATTTCAATCTCCGTTTGTTCGCTTCATTCACCTTTGCCATTATGATTTTCTTCAATCACTGTCCATTTTTCCTCAATTTTCAATTTTCATTCTTAAATTCTCATTTTCATTAATTGCCAACAAGTCATCTTTGATGCGGTTCTCTCTCCTCAATATGACTTCCTTGCCATCCCTCACGCTTCCCTGATTACCAACATAACATCCCGTTCTATCAAACTCTTCTTTCCGTCTATATCCTCAGATACATTTCAGCAATCTGGACCACATCTCGACCGATCACATCCATTTGTCATAGTCTCCTTAAAAACTCTTTGAGTGCTTTCTAACCATTTTGTGAGGACGCTTGGCGATCTTTAGATGTAATTTCTGTTTTTAATCGAAGAAGAGCACTCATTGACAAACTTACTCTAAAAGAGAGAATTCAAGAATGAAAATTGAAAAGTGACGAAGAAATGGACAGTGATTGAAGAAAATCATAATGGCAAAGGTGAATGAAGCGAACAAACGGAGATTGAAATCAGGTAAAAAGTGAAACGAAAGGTGGAATGAATGGAGATCATCACACCTTGTAAGTCAATGAGAGGCCGTTTATGATCTCTGTGAACGATTTAGGAGCTTGGTTAGAAAGAACAAGATGAAGATTAGATCTTGGAGAATCGATCGAAAAACACGAAATATGGTCAGGACAGTGGTTGATCTGCCTTGGTTAGATCAAGTCTCGTACATGACTCTGTCTTCACCTCGATCCGAACAATCAACAACAATCAAGACGATTCCACGAACTAATTAATGATCTTCAAATTCATATTGAAGATGGAGATGTCTGGCTCGACAAATTTCAGATGACATCTGCCAGAACTCGAGAATTCAATCAAGTCTTGACATTCTTTCTCAACATTTTCACTCCACAATGTAGATGTCGAACAGTTTTCAGGTATTTATGACAGAGACCACCAGGACAATGGTCGATTGTTCACTCTTAACCACACAGCTGTTGACAGATCTCAGCCGTTTGACAGCTGATTTTCACAGTATTTGTCTTCGTTATTCAATCTGCCAGATTTTGTTCGAGCTTCTGATTTTCATTAAGCCGAAAGACAGAACTGGATTTTGTCAGGCTACGCAAATCCAAATCTCCACCCAGTCAAAGCTTTTTCCTATTCCCTTCAATTTTTCGTCTTCTATTGCCTTGAAAATTCATGTATACGCACCAGCGTTTCTCATTCATCAATCGTTTCTGTTCGGTAAATTTCAGCATATTTTGTGTTGTTTGAAATCTTTGACAAAGGGGATAAATCGCGTAAAATGATATGCTCATCACTAATCCCGATACTCGAATGATCTGGCTTTATGTCTTGGTCAGTGTCACTCCATTTTCTTCTAAGGGTCAGATCTCACCTGATCATAATTTCACAGGTTATTCTCGAAAATTGTCAAGTGAACAAATTTAAAAATATGATTTGCTTCATGACACTGTTTGACCACAATCTTTCACGTAATTGTCTTATTTTTCTCTCAATAAAAAAGTGTTTCTAAAAAATGTTGGTCGAGAAAATAGCTTTTTATCACATCCTCACAGATACCCACCATTTTTAGTCGAAAATTTTCACCAAAAAGTTTCAATGGATAATTTTATCAAAATTGGTCCACAGGTTGATGAGAGATGATTTGGACACATGACAAAATGGGTCATGAAAAATTGATATCACTCAAAATGACGATATCCAACATTTAAGACCAATCTCCTCTCATGGATGAAATATAAATCGACTTTTCTCTAGAATTGGTGCAAGATATAATTGAACAGTCTTTTCGAGATCATTGATTGCCGTGATAAGAGTGTTCAAGTGCGTTTTTGGTTGTGACTTTCGACCTTTGAATGATGTCAAAAATGCTGACCCAGATCAAAAAGACATCCATTTGATAGTGGAGTCACCAATTCGTTCCATGTCAACAATTCGTGCTTTTTCTGGAATTATCACTTTGGTCAAACAAAGAAAAAAGAAAATTGTAGACTTTTCCTCCCACGCGATCCCAAATAATCCTCAAAATACTTCTTTCCATCACTTTATTCATGTGTTCTCGTCATAACTTCTCAACCTGTGAACCTTTTTGATGAAATTTTCCGAAGCCTGCGAACACGAAATTTGATGACAAAATGAACAAAGTTGACGCAGCTGGATTTGAACCCCGTCCTCAGCTTACCACGCGGGTACAACCATTGCACCATACGTGCATCTAGTCTGTCACCAACCGGACTCTGTCAGCAAGCCGGCCCGGGCTGAGAGTATTTTCTACAATCAAACTAACTTGGAAAAGAGATTAATACGTTCTATCCATATCACTGTATCAACAACCATTTTAGAAGAAGCTGGAAACAAAAAAGGTAAAATGTGACTTTGAAAGGAGATTTTGACAAAACAAAACTGAGGACATCCGTCACCATATTTGATGCCAAATGAGGAATCCTTTGGGGAAAAGATCAATTAGGAATGCAACGAGTCAGAATTG
>JARBJD010000708.1:0-21331 GCA_033064195.1 Blattamonas nauphoetae | reverse complement strand
TTACGATCAAGCCGTTCAAATGATTGGCCCAGCGCCGATGACACATATGCACTCTGGCGCTGCTTTCTCGAGAGGGGGCAGGGCCGTACCCCGTCAAACAATTCGGCTCTCACCGACAATACAACAGGAGGCCAATAGTGTCGGAATTAAAGCAGGAGGATGTCAAGATAACAGGGAGACTCTGGACAAAATCTCACTATGGGCAGATATTGGTGGGAAGGATATTATTCAAGCGGGAGCGCGTTGGAGTGGAAGGACCCAACTCACGAGACAGACTGCGTCTTTTGGGAAGAGCACCACCGTTCAGAGAATGCGGAGGAGATGGTGGCGTACAACCAACTTCTTCAGGAAGAACTGCGAATGGATGCAGTGGAGGAGATACAGCCGGAAGCAGCGGGCTGATTCTCCCAACGTTCCTCGTCACAAAGAAGGAGGAAATACAGAAGTGATCGATGCATCTCGCCTAAACAGAGATCAGAACGATCCACTTCAAAATGGAGAAGCGAGGTCAAACCGCCTTCCCTCTAGTCAAGACTCACTCATGGTTAACAACCATCGACATTCACTCTGCGTATCTGCACATCCATCTCTCCCCGCCAGTACGCAAGTTCCTCTGTTTTCAGTTTCAACACAAAACGTACCAATTCAAAGCACTGCCTTTCGGCAGCAGCAGCACCCCGAACGTTCTCGAAAACGATGAAGATCGCGGTGAAGGCGTTGAGGAGGAGTTGAAAATCTCAATCATATTTTATCTGGACGACTTACTCCTGATAGCGGACTCGGAGGACGAGGCGAGAACCAAGACAGTTCAGGCTGTCCAGAGACTCCGCCAGCTGGGTTTCGTGATAGCGGAGGACAAATGCCTTCTCCACCCCAGCCAGGAGGCGGAGTTCCTCGGCTGGCTCCTCAACTCGAAGGACCAGACTGTCAAAGTGACGGATTGCAGACGGAAGAAGCTCCTGTCGTTTCTCAAATCCCAGACTCTCTCCTGCCAGCAGAGGGCGATGATCCCATTGAAACTCCTCTCCAGCCTAATCGGCTCACTCCAGTTTTCTGCGTGTTTCTATTCCGGAAGCGAGTTTATACCTCCGAAGACATCAAACGCTCCTGTCATCAACCGTCCACAAGTTCGGATGGAACGGCAAGGTTCGCCTCACTCCCAACTCCTGGGAGGCTGCAGTTTTGGAAGAAGCGCCTGACAAACAACTCTCCGTTCTCTTTCCAACCGACGGCGAGCCAAGCCTCAATCATCACGGACGCCAGCCCGACGGGCTGGGGCGTACTCAATTAACTGGTTCGATTGTTTATTTCCACGGGTTCTGGAACATACAGGATCGATCGCACGAGCAATTGGAAAGAGACTGCGGCGGTGGGGCGGAGCGTTCGAGCAGCTGCGAAGCATTTGAGTCGAGCTCGAGTCACCTCACTCTCGATTCTATCGGACAATACAGCCGCTGTCTACAACCTGCGGAGACAACGCGCAGGCCTCCCTCTCCTCAGAAATAACCAGGAGGGTCTTCAAGACGTTCAAACAACTCGGCCTTCATCTCCAGTCGATCAACCACATCCCGGGCAAAGCCAACTCAGTCTCGGATGCACTCTCGACTCCACCCGCACAGCGAATATCATCTCCTGCCACAAGCTCTTCAACTGGTCAAGGACAAATGGAACTTCGATCCCGAAATGGATCTTTTCGCCTCCGCCACGAACAAACAATGCAAGCTGTATTCTCTCTCAGGGGCGAAAGAAGAAGCTGGAGGAGGGTGATGGACCTCGATTGGTCCGAGAGGACAATGAATCTCAGATCCACCCCAATCTTGATGATCTCGAAGGTAGTGAGGAAGCTCATGATGCAGAAACCGAAGAGCTCTCCTAATTACTCCAGCGTGGAGAGCCCAACCGTGGTCCACTCTTCTCTCACAACTCGATTGCCAACAGATGCTGTTGGGAGGTACAGTCAACTGACAGCCCTCGACAATCCTCTCGAGGACTTGAAGCTACCACCAGGCTCGATTCTGGCATCTCTCATAGAATGACGCTCTCCACCCCGAACTTTCTTCCGCTCACTGTGTGCCCTTCGCAACTACGGCGAGAAACTGATCCGACTGGAGGAGACGAGATAGAAGTCGGAAGCAAAGTGGAGGCGCGCGTGGAAACTTTTCGAAGAGTATTGTTTGGACAATCACCTCTCCCCAGAAGATCTCGTCAAGAAGGGCGAGAGATCCAGAAGATACTGGCGGAGTTCGCCATCCACCTCCAGGACAAGTTCAAAGAGTCTCCTTCTACTCCTCGCCAAATACTCGCGCACGTCAAGTCGAGTCTTCAACTTTTCCACACCGAACTTGCCCTAGATAAGACAGCTCTTCTCTCTATTCAGAAGCTGATAGCAAAGCAGAACCCACAGAAGACGACTCCAATGTATACGAGGCATGTGGAACATCAATATGTTACTGAGGTGGGCACAAACGACCTTCGAGGAAGCCAAGTCCAATCCAGACCTCCAACAGACAAGGGCAATTGTTCTCATCCTGGCTTATTCCTGCTGTCGCCGCGAGGAACTGGTGCATCTCAAGTGGAAGAGAATCGAATGGCCTCGTCCCTCAATGGACGAGGGATCAATCACGTGGTGAATTCGGTTATTCAGAAGCAACGCCAGGACGTGTTTCATCAGAGTTCATTGAGGACGAAGGCGCTCCGGACTATTCTCCCTACGTCGCCCTCAGGCCCACCTCCACAATGTCCAGGCCGTCACTGACCAACTTTCGTCTCTTCCGTATGCGGACCTCTCATACACATGGGTCGACTTCTCCACCGGCAAGCCGCTCAACCAACAGCGGATCACAGACAGGATCAAGAGGGTCTTCAGGGAGGCAGGCATACCTGAGACGTTCGGGCCCTACTCCATTAAACACGCTGCCATTTCATACCTCCGCCTCGTGAGACGCGTCAACCTCCGGACCCTCAACGCACGTCGGATGGAGTCCCGGCTCAACCGTCGCCGACGAATACTATGCGCGACCCATTCTCTACGGCGTCGGCTACCCTGTCCTCTCATCGTCTTGGTGGCAGCCCTTACAGGAGTCACGGTCTCTCGGACGACTAGGCATCCGATGGTCAGGCACTACTAGTGGATGTTCTTCATTTCATTCATTCACCATCTTCATTTCTCTCTGTTCCTTTCAAGGCTCACTATTAGAGGGACCGAGGTTTGCACAGCACCTACTAGAAGGGCGGTGCTTGTAGCAAACCGATGTTCCTCTTGATTGCCTGCTACCACAAGCCGCGAGGGGCAGGGGACTAGTTTCTACTTCCTTTTGGAACACTCTTTTACAAGACTTGTAACAGTTTTTTGCTCTCCGTTGGGGATTTTCTGTTACAAGCACTAAAACAAGTTTTGTTTCCTCTTTCGTCGCAAGCGACAGTCCCTCTCATCATGGGTTCTCCCTGATGATTGGAAAGAGTAAGGATACCAAGCGTTTCTAAGAATTGAAATGTTTCGTCATTTTGTTGGCTCTCTATTGACCAACCCATTACTCACGACCACTTCTCACTATTAGAGGAACCTCGGTTTGCTACAAAGACCAACCTCAGTCGAAAGCAATCTCGACTGCAAGGACATGTTTTTTTGAAAGCGGAAGATGTTGTGTTCACGAGTGATGATGTGATGATGACAATCTCACAGGAAATGCTCATCGCAGACGAGACAAACGCTCTCGGGAACTCCATCTTCACAGCTGCTCATTTTGTGTTTGTCTCGTCCTCCATCGATCATTCAAAGCATGACTTTAAGAACACAGTTTTCAGACGCATTCTGTGAAGGAATCCAATCCCTCTCGTCTAAGGTTGATCCTGCAAGGCAAGTGATGAACCTGAAGTTCGACACTCTCTCACAATCTCGAGTCTCATCAAAAGTCATTCCACCGACACCATTTTCTGAGTAGGTTTCCGTGAGTTGGGCATGTGATCTGACAAACCAGAGACAATCAATACGACGGAAGCTCCACCTTCAGACACCGTGTCGCAGGTCTGCTAATTCAACAAAACGTGCCAACAAGAAGTTGATGGATGACCTCAACTTGTTCGGAACTCGCCAAAGACACACTGCTCCTGACCTACGCCAAAGCTCCTTTCAACAACACGCCTCCAGACATCCAGCCCAGCTACGCTCAACTCATTCAACATCGATGATTGTCAGACATTCAAGTCCACCCTCACCGCCCACCAACACGGTCTGTCTGAAGACTCACTTTCCTCAACATTCAATGGATTGTGGATGAAATCTTGAGGCCAGTATCTCTCGTTGATTCCGAACCACAAAGCTACATTCAACGCTCAAACAGAGGCTCAACGAAGTGTGACAGAAATGGACTTCATGAAGAGTTTACTCTCTCGTTCGATCCTCACTGATTCAATGTCTCAACATCGCAGTTGGGACAAGAACAATCCGTGGTAGACTCTGACATCAACTATTCCCAATCTGGCCCTTCTTCGAAGCACATGTCCCCTCCAGCACCAACAGACGACCAATTCGCACATGTCTCCCTGACCGGGTCAGTCGCCTCACATCACGAGATCAATGCAATCAACACACACTGCCACAAATGATCTCTCTGCAAGCGACACGAGTGACCAGGATTTGATGAATGAGAATGTTGCCGCTCTGTTTCTCACTGTTGCCGATTGGAATCCGGCACATCGATGTGACAGCCCTCTGATCATTCCAACCAACTCAAAATTGAATCTCTCTCCACTTTTTCATCGTCGTGAACTCCGCTCTCCCAAACGCCCGCTCTCATACACACATCGAACTCCAATTCCTCATCCACAATCCCGCGTTGTGTATCAGCTTCCACCACTCCAACGTACGATGACCTCCACGGATACGACACCATCGAGGTGGATGAGCTCATTTGCCGTACGATACGATGTGTCTCTACGCTCACGGCTAGATGTCAGACAATCATGTTCCAGTATTCCTGAGAGACAAAACAACACAGCTCTTTGCATCACTTGCCCATCTTCCTGAGGAAAGGAGTCGATGATGCAATGGTTACCACACCCAGGCCTAATCCTTAATCCCACACCGAACAGAGAAATGAACACGGACAATCTTGCTCAGTGAACTCTCTTCTTGCTCTTTCGTTGGACAGCACGATCAGACATCCATTGTGAGGCAAGCGACAACACTCAGCAAGACGGTCCCCCTCCAATCCAATACGAGTGATGGACACATCCGTTGATCGTAAAATCAGAAGCAACAACAACGAGGTCAACCTCCACATCACACACTCCTTGAAGTTCGCCACCCTCGTTGACCTGCATGCCCCGTACGACGGGTTCATGTTCAAATGTGTCAGTCACATCGTCTTTTCCATCACTTGCATCAATGGTCATCTTTCCAGATTGGAAACGCGAAGGACCAGACCCTCTCAAAATGATCAGAGGCAAAGGAGCAGGGCTGCCTCAATTTGAAGTTGGTTTTCTCGAGTGCAGTTGGTTTTCTGAACTGCAGTTGGTTTTCTGAACGACCGTTGGTTTTCTGAACGACCGTTGGAAATCTGAACGACCGTTGGAAATCTGCAAAAAGTTGGTTTTAAACCTTATCGGTGTGGATGTTTGATCAAAACAAATTGTACAAATGGACGAGTTGGTAGATACAAAGACTTCCACTGTTGGGTCCCAGGTTCGAACTCCGGGATCTCCAACTTTTTCTTAACAGGATTTTTCTGACATGATCATTCATATTTTTGTGAAATTATTGCAGTATTCATGATCGGATGAGTAATGTTCGACAATTGGATTGAATTGGCCTTTTTGAATCGGATCATCCCACTTTCTCTTTAACTCTCCTCTCTCTGGTGTATACCGCCCTTTCAACAGGATATATTCTGTACCAACAATCACAAAATGAATCATGAGATGATACAATGAAACAGAGCAAGAATGGAGTTGTGCAAATCGACGCGATTATCTTTCACCGAAACAGGTGCCATTTCAGTAATCCCTGTCCCAAAACCAACAGAGTCCCAAGGATATTCCTCCATTTCAGCCAACTGCAATCTCACACCGCCTCCCCTTCCTTCTCAACCATACGTTAACCGTCAGATCCGACTGGCATCGAGAGAACGCAACACCAGCAAACAAAGCGGAGACAAGGCAACTGGCTAACCACGTGTGCACCTCACTTTGTCTTCCAGCAGGGGCATATCAAGAAGAGACCGAAGGGAATGAATCCGATCTTTTCCACTCCCTCTTCTCGTACAGACCCAGCTCCTTCCCACAGAATCTCTTTTAATCGCATCTTTCCCAACCGGACACGAGAGATTTGCCGCAACCATTCTTCACAGTCAACCTGTCTCGAATCACCAACATCTCTGATGCATCTCCAGTCTTTCTCTCACTTGTGACACTTGTGAAAGAAGGAGCCGTCTTTGGAAAGTCTGAAACCCGAAAGGCCTGCCGATTGCTGGACAAACTTGCACCTGGGCCCAAGAAACTGTTCACTTGCGGCGAGATTCTGTTTGACCTCGTCCCATCACCGAATCGAACCTGTCGACTGTTCGCAGAAGCAATGGTCTCCCTTTTATCCTGTAGCAATGAAACAATATCATTTTCAGCACTTTCATTTCTGGATACAACACTAGAAATGGCCGACACTCGTGACCGACTCAAACTTGTGGAAGCCGAATTCTTCTGACTCCTCCGCTTTCATTCTGCGAGCAAGAGAATCATCTGAAGCCTCAACACATGATTCTTCTCGTGAGAATCATTGTTCGCTGTCTCTCTCAACTCGGCGACTCCATCTATTTTAGGGACTTTTCTGTGATTCCAGAACAACTTCAGTTCTTCCACATCATCTTTTCGGATCTCCTTGTTCCACTTGAGGGTTTTCTGAGATTCATCTGTCGTCACTACTCCATATTCGACATCCACAATCCGACATCCAGCATTATGACTCTGCTTCTGGAGCCAATGCGATGCGCTCTTTCTACGAAGAAATTCACTCTTTCATGCTGCCCCTCTCTCTGTCGCCATCATAAATTGCTTCATTCACTTCACCACCGTTGAAATGATCGATCAAGGCCTGTCGTACCTGAGATGGACTCTGTTGATGTGGAAGGACGCAAAACCCGAAGTGCAAAGGAGAAGCAAGGACATCATGGCCAGCTTGCGAGAGGAAGGTCTTGATGACTCTTTGGAGTTGGAAACAACATTCTCCTTTTGCACACGAAACCACAGCGAATTTATTTCGGATCACTCGATGTGATGACATGGTTGGGTATGAATACACTGACAACTCAAATGCTCATTTTGGGGTCTCCACTGGCACAATAACGAATCGACACTGAATCGCACTCGATTTGAAGAAAACTTAGTCCCTGACTGCCCCCACTATTTTCCTCAACAGATGAGACAAAACCAAAAGAAACCCATTTCTTGCAAAGAACGCCGAACGAGGTCTCATCAGACAGCAGATGGTTGTTAATGTGAACTTGTAGAAAGATCCGTGCAGACAGGAACAACTCGATCTGGAACAACAATTTGTTCTTCCGTGAACATATTTTGCGACGCAGCTGAAGTTTGAAGCGGAGATCAAGAATGCTGAAGCCATCCAATTCTCGTCATTCTCTGCTGCCATCCCCAGATTGGTTGGACGGTTGAAACGCACTCGATTCAAATGATAAGGATTTCATTGTTTGCTGGAACCAGATAGTAAGTCATCCCCAACTCCTGTGCTGCACAAATCCAGTTTGTTTTGAACACTTCACCAACCAATATTTCGGAAACAAGACAATATCACGTCTTCAATTCATTCAGTGCATGTCACAAGCAATCAAGAAAACAAAATATTCGCGAAAATAGGCTCAGAAACTGGTAAAGAATGGGTAAAACGATAATAGCCTCAGATCCCTCCCCGAATCTCTATCGTCTCATGTACAGGCAAGAAAGGGCAGGACGCACAGAGAAAGACACTGCCAGAACAGAAAGCTACAGCGAGATTCAGCGCAGAACAGGACAGCCAAATGATGACGAGCTTCGAAGCAGAACAGAACGCGGAGGAAGAAAGAGGATGGGACACGAACCAAAAAGAAAGGGAACGGACCACGACGGCAGATCCACCCAATCCGATCGGAGAAACAATCAGAAATGGCGCTTCTGCCTCGCAGCCACAGCCTTCCCTTCGCGACGGATGTTGTCCGTGTTATCTTCTTCACACTCGCAGAATGCACACTTTCGTGTTATGGGAAGAGGGGGAGGGTGTGGGAGGGGTTGTGGGGGAGCGAGACCAACTTTGGGGCTGGCTTCGAGTGTTGCGGCGAGCGCATCCCATTCCCGCGCGAGAACCGGTGCATCGTCACAAGAACAGGACTCGGTGGCTCGTTCAAGTTCGCGTGGTCCTTCGGAGGCGAAAGGGGTTTGTGAGTGTGGGCGACGAGGGGCGAGAGCGGTCTGTGTTGCTGTCCGCTGCCGACGGAGGGTGTGCGGTGTGGGCGAGAAGAGCGGCAGGAAGTGCTGGTCTGTGTACAATGAGAGCGGTGGGGTTCAGTTCAATCACCGACTCGCTTTCTTCGTTCGTCGCGCACGTCGGCGAATCAACACGCGACGAGGAGGCCAGCGAATCCAGTGACGCTGCGGACGAGACTTGTGAGAGTGTGGGCGGCCGGGCATGCCGTTCGGGAGTGGTGCCCGGCCGATCCTTGCCGTCGGAGGGCGTTTTGTTCGATTGTCCGAAGAGCTGACAGTTTCGGTTTCCAGCTTCCATCAATTCCAGAATCGTCGCATGCCCCAACAATTGTGCGGGCACATTCTGAACATTAATCTGCGGCACGTCCAATCCGAGTGGAGTGTAGCTTCGGCAAGCGCTGGTCAGCGGCGGGCGACACGCGAAAGAAGCGGGCTCGTTTTCGCCAACTTCAGCGGCATTCGGTGTCTCCTCGCATCGCCGGACTGCAGAATCGATCCCGCTGGCTCCGTCCCGCTTGTCGGTTCACTCGTCTGCGGTCGTTTCGTCGACGAGCTCGATTTCGGTTTCACGACACACGGCGCCAGTGAGCAGGGAACTTCACTTTCGGAGCAGTACGCACACTCGGCGCAGACTGAGCCAGTCGCACTGCCTGGTTGAACGACGTGTTGTGCAGAGTGAACGATTCCTGCAAAGACGAGGCGTTTGCACAAGACGATTAATCACTCCAGCATGCTTCCTCAACCCCGAAACGAACGATCCCTTCATCCGAGTCCGCCGGCTCAGCGACGTCACTTCCATCGCAAGCTCCACTCACCAACTGTAGCGCTGAATCAGAAAAATCGACTCAATCAGCATCACGCGGTTGTGCCCTTGAGGTGAATGAACCAGGATCACCCCGTCACCATCAAGTGCTTTGTCAAGAGCTGCACACACGGCTCACATGTTTCGCTGGCGATGCCAAGAATGTCGTTCCAGTTCCACAGATCACCACATGAGTGATTCGTTGCGTGTTCAGATACTGGCGAACGAGGAGAATGACGGCGAGAAGAAAACGAACAGCAATCGAAGAAGCGGCATCCTCATTCACCAAAACAATTGAGGCATCAGCTTAGACACAGGCGTGGGTGGAGTACGTCGGCTAATCACATTGACTGTGACGTGCATGTTGTGATAGTTGCTGTTCCAGTGAGGATGAACTGTGTCTGAAAGAGTGCGCGATGGAGTACGCCAAAAGTTGTCTCGGAGGTTGTTGAGCAGGATGTGTATGTGCAGGCGGTGACTGTCACATCGAAAGATGGGCCTGAAGCTGACATTTTGACAGACTTCCTTGACATCGAGTGTGAGATGAGGAGTGATGAGTAGTCGTAGGCGGAGATGCAAATCCATTCTCCAGATCGTCCGCTCGAACACTGACAGATTTTATCGAATTTTGAGTCGATGACAAGACTTGAAGGTGGGAATTTGGATGGACATGAAATCGAGATCCCTCTGCCGTCATGTGTGGAGGATCACGTGGAGAACGAGCATTCTCTGATGATGGGAAGATGGTCAGAGAGGCAGTGGGGGAGATCAGAGATCCGACAGACGCGGATGACAGGGTCGATGGAAGAACGACGATCAGTTTGGAGAATGCCAGATCATCCACACACATTGACGTTCGTGGCAGCAAAGAGGTCAGTTGTGAGGCTGTGAGTCCGCTGGGGTCCAGGAACAGCGCCGCTCCATTCGCGGTAGCTGAACTGTCAGAAAATATTGTCGAGGTGATGGAGAGTTGTCCGCCTGTGACTGACCGAGAGAGCTCCTCCATTTGCAGCTGAACACGGCGCGAAGATCGAACTGGCAATGGTTTCTACCTCATCAGTGCCGATTGTTCCACTCAGGGCTTAGCCCGACCCAATCGAGACGAGAGAGGTGAACGAGCAGCTTGACATGGCCATGAATCCATTTTGGTCAATGTTAGTGTCTCGCTTGTTTCAGTGAAGGCAGAGTCCACAGACAGTGTGATTGTGCGGCAAGTCGCGTCAGAGTTGACAGTGACGGTGATGCTCAACTGACCCGCCGCGGTGGTGGCTGTTTTAGATCTTGAAACACATTGACATAAACGACTGAAAGAGACACGGATTCAGTTAGTGTGGCATCGATGAGAGATGAGCTCGTTGACCCACAATCGGTGAAGGGAGAGGAAGAGAACGACACTGTTCCAGTTGACTTTGTGATCGAGAAAAGGGTGGTTGTTGACGTCAGATCGTTGATGATCGTCGTTGTGAAAGTTACATTGCCTATGGACGTGACGGCGAAGAGAGAAGAATGTGCAGTTGGACTGAGCGAGGCAAGCGTGTATGAAGAGATGGAGAGTGTTGCTGTTGATATGTGGAGAGTATTGGTGAAACAGTGCAAGTCGTGAACGAGCACAGTCTTTTCTTGTTCAAAGAAAGCGAGATTTTGCCTTCCTGTGAACATCTGAGCCATATCACGGCGCGGACGTCCTCGCCAAAGTGGAGGAAATGATCGATGCAGTGGACGTCGAAATCGTAAGCCCAGCCATCGCCTCCTGACACTCACACCATCTTGTTCGACAGGATGTCGCTGTTCTTCCAGAGTTGATTGATGATGTCAAGATCATCGTAGTAGTCGACGAGGGATTGGAAATCAGCAGCAACCTTCTCAGCTCGTTCGCCAGCCTTCTCGCCGTCTGATCCTTCTTCCCGCGTGTTGGCGACTTCGACTGAATTTGTGTCGGTGCCACATTCATCGGATATGTCGGAATCGACAAATAGAAACGCCAGTTGTGGACAGCATCGGCTGATCCTGTCTACTCCATCAGAATGCGAGGGTCAGTCTCGTAATGCGGGAACCACACAATGTGTGCGTTGAGGGCAACTTGATGGGAGTTGGAGGACATGGGAAGAAAGTAGGGAAGTGGAAGATTGGGGTTTGTAGAAGGAGGGTTGGGTGAAGTGGTGGATGTCTTCCTGTGGGTATCTTTGGTGCGAGATTGGCTCGGATTGATGTGTTGTTTCTGACTGTTTTGATTGGTGTATGTGGGAGGCAGTGCGAAAGAACCAGAAAAATCTCGTTCGGTTAGCTGGTTGGCGCGAGATGTGGCATATTCTTCATCGAATGGCTGATTCTCTGATTGTTGCAGTGGACGACGATATGACTGGGAATTCTACGTGACAATGGCAGCAGACGATTGTTGTGGAAACTGTGGGTTGATGTGCTGTTGCTGTTGGTTCACAAACCCTCCCTGTTTGAGAGGGAGTCGGGCTTCTGTTTGGCATACCGCTTTGCCTGTAAACGGACAGTGCTGTGCTCGTTCTGAGAAAGGAAGGGAGAGAAGTACTTTTGTTGATCTGGGAGGGCAATAACAACTCGTCCAGAATCGACAAGCGGGTTCTGGACATCGTTGACCTTGTCTGGAGGGTGTTCGTGTTTGTTTCGATTCTCAAGGGCTTTAACATGAGAATGGAGGGATACGTCATAACATCGTCTGAGTAGAGAGGTGGGAGTCGAGTATCTTCCGCTTGCTCCTGTTGTGAGTGCATCAGAGATCTGATGGTCATCGGGAACTCCTGACTGGGCACATCTGCTTGGACATCTTCAAAACAAGCACTTGTTGATTGTATGTCGGTTGCTGCTGACGAGGAGGGTATTGATGGGCGAGAGATTCCACGATGATGGGATAGAACTCGTCCGAGTTGTAATTCTGGTCCCTCATCGAAGGATGCTGCCAATAGTGCATGTGGCGAGGTCGAGGACGCCCAGACATTCCCATTTGTGTTGAGGGAGTCTTTTCAATGTCATCACCTGGCTGTTGGGGAAGACGTCGACGATGCTGTCGGGGTGACGTTCTTGACGATGCAAATGGGGATTGAGAATCGTCCCCTCGACACCATCCATAAGGTCGTCATGGGGAAGGGATTTAAATTGAGTTCAAAGTTTGTCGGCTTGACAGGGACATAGATGAATCCATTCCGTTCGATCGGAAGAGGATAGTTATGTGTCGTGTGATCTCGACCGTATTCAGGAAAGATATCGAGGAATGGAGGATTTCGAGTCGTTTGGTTATGTTAGTTAATACAGTGTCGCATTTGCATCAGAATACAACGAGTTTTTCATCATCTTTGATTTGTTGTGTGGATGAAAGGTATGCCATATTTGCATGCACAGAGGAGAGATTATCTGATTCAGAAACCTGAATTGATTGATGAGACTTCGCTATTGATTATTGTTGAGGATCTGATTGACAATCCAATGTGGACACAGTTAGTAGGCATGGATTTCGCTGGAAAATGACAAGGGACCCACATTTCTCGAGAGTGATCTAGGCCTGAGTGAAGATGAGTCGATGTCGAGTGTTTTTAACTCTTCTTTGAGTGTCCATTCTTCCTGTTCAATTCACGGTTCCATTTTTCATCATGATCCAATCGCTCAGGAGGGGTCATCAAACAGTGAGATTCAGCATGTGTCATGGCTTGCCCAAGCATTCGAAAGGATGGGAAAGCCCTTCACCGTGTCCCTCAATCGTATCTGAGCGATGAGAGGATGAGATTGTTAAAACACAATCAGAGATAGAGGCCTTTCTGACCGTCCAATCTTTCCAGACTCTCAATCCAATTGTCGAACATTACTCATCCGATCATGAATACTGCAATAATTTCACAAAAATATGAATGATCATGTCAGAAAAATCCTGTTAAGAAAAAAGTTGGAGATCCCGGGATTCGAACCTGGGACCCAACAGTGGAAGTCTTTGTATCTACCAACTCGTCCATTTGTACAATTTGTTTTTGATCAAACATCCACACCGATAAGGTTTAAAAAAACCAACTTTTTTTGCAGATTTCCAACGGTCGTTCAGATTTCCAACGGTCGTTCAGAAAACCAACGGTCGTTCAGAAAACCAACTGCAGTTCAGAAAACCAACTGCACTCGAGAAAACCAACTTTAAATTGAGATGACCAAGGAGCAGGTGTGATGGTCTTGTGCTGAAGTCAGAGGGCAATTTTGTTTGTCGATGAATCAGTTTGTTGTCTCCTTTCACCGCTTAACCATTGTTCATTCTCGCCCCCTCTTCATTCTATTCAATCTTTCACATTTATTCTTCTTCTTTATGCTCCTGTGTCAGTAGTTTTCAACGCCCTCCACAACAGTACATCTCTAACTCGATCATTTTCTCCTCGAGCTCATGAACGACAAAGCTCATTGTCAGCAAAGTCTGAACCTTCTAACTCCCACACCAGCGCCACACTCACACTCTTCAACTTGCCCACGCAGAAGCCTCTCACCATTAGGTTCCAGCCATCCAACTCCGACAGCAGATCATGAAGACATGAACTGATAGAACGTTCCCGACTCTCTCAATATCGGAATGAAGCAATACTGGTTCAAACTGTCCTCCGCCACCACTAGAATCGGCTACGTGTCCCACTCATCCGGACCTCGTTTACGACTCGCTCACTGTCGCTCTTGGTCGGCGGAGAACGTCAAAGATGAATCAGACGAAGTCGACCTGAACACATTCTCGGAACTGCAAGCAACCTCCCGCACGTCCTAATGTGTGTCATTCACCCTCTCCATTCATGAATTATCCCTTTCTCTACTCTTCCAGAGTGTTCTTTCTGGGATTGGGCTGGGCATGAAAGAGCCATCTCTTTCGTTCTCTCCTTCAACAATGCCCACTCCGACTCCCAACCAATACTCCAAAACTCGCCCAAAAAGCTCCTCTCTCCATCCACTGTTCCAGATCATCCCGCTGGCTCTCAATTTCCAATAGACTCACCTCTAAATCCTTCCACTCCCACTTGACATACTCTGTCTCCACCGAGCTCAACCGGCCTTCATCTGAACGAACTGTGAAAGATGAAGCAACTACTCCATAACTCTTTGCTATCATTCTTTCATCTCTTTTATCCTAACTATCTTTGTCATTTCATGAAATGTCAATCTCGTGAGACGCATTTATGTGGGATCCAATCTTGATCTAAACCATTAAAATATTAGAGAAGAACTCTCACGAAATTTGTGATGTGGTGAGATAAAATGCAAATTTCAAGATCAGTGCAATTATATCAACTTGATTTCTCAAAAACAATTTGATCGAGTTTATGAATTTTGATCGGGTTTATCCGGGCACTATAAGTCCCGTCTCACATTAAAACGGTGTGGTTTGCATCAGAATCTCAACAAAAGACTCACACAGAAGGACATACTGCATGCTGAAGCGTTTATTGTTGAAAAACTTGAATGTTTGAAATAGTGCGATGCGAAACTCGCTTTTCATTCTGAACCCGCACACACGCCCATTTTGTCATAGGAATACATGTGGTCAGACAAAACGAAGTGACAACAATACCTGAAAACAGGTGTTGAGAATCATAATCTTCTGAACCAGAGAACAGATCTTCACCAACTTTTGCATGACTCACATCAGAACAATTAGAAATCAAAAGTTATAAATGTGAAACATCTCACAAACTGTTCTCGAATGGATAGTGGTGAAGATTGGTCAACTCGCTGAAATACTATCGTAGTTGTGCAGGTTTAGGAAAATGCGCTGGTTTTTCATGGCGCTTTGACTAGACAAATTCCCAGCTGTCCGTATGGATGAACCTGATGTATAATTTTCTCTCACTCTTTGATCTTTGACATTCGAATTTGAGATATTTCTTCGTGATCTGTTCGTTGAATTTGTATTTAGTGGAATGTAGGAGCAACGTCAGTACATCCGAGAACCTTTTCTCAGTGGTTGCATGGAGATTCCTGACTTGTTTTCATTTCTGAATTATTCTTCTTCATTTCTGAACAATCATTTTTCAATTCTGAACAATTCTTCTTCATTTCTGAACAATCATTTTCATTTCTGAACTATTCCTCTTCATTTCTGAACAATCATTTTCACTTCTGAACAATTCCTCTTCATTTCTGAACAATCATTTTCATTTCTGAACTATTCTTCTTCATTTCAGAACTATTCTTCTTCATTTCAGAACAAGTCTACCTGTACGGGCGCGGATTGAACAGTCGCAGTGGCGGGCTTGCTGTTAGACTGGTCCGAGTAGTCGGCGAGAGAACACGTGCTAGTTCAGCTTTCTGGTCGTTCTCTTCAGAAGGAGGAGATAGCTGTCGTCAACAAGAGTGAAGAATTCTGAAGCTGACTGAGTCTGGTGGCTGTTCGTCGGGCTCTTGAAGACGTTCGGAAGATCAAACTTGGACTTGAATTCCTTCCTCAGCTGGCCTGCCGATTTGTGCCCCTTCGAGGACGAGAGTGACTGCTGCTTAGTGAGGTTCTCGAAGGAGAGCATGATGAAGGAGAGGATGTGGAAGAGTGTCGATGTGAAGCTGGCGAGGAATTGCTGCGAGAAGGGTGTCTTGAGGATGTCCGAATTTATCTGACGCTGCGTCAGAACGTCCAAATACCCGACGAGCAGCGGGGAGAACACGATGTAGTACAATCGGTGCAGAATGATGACGCCGTCCTCGTCCACAAACTGTTCGATGAGCGAGCGTTCATTTGGTCCGAGTGGGTGTAGCAGCGAGACGGAGAGGACTGCGTGGAGGTAGTGCAGCAGAGGCGACTTGAGGAACAGGAGGAAGAGGGAGTCGCTGAACAGATCCTGGGATCTCGGATTAGGAGGAAAGGCTGTTAAGTGCGTGAAGTATGAAATTGATGATGAAGACGTTGCGGCGTTCATCTGACGTTCACTTGTCCATTGTTTGTTTTCATAATCACGAAGAATGTTGATTCCAGTTCAAATTGCGTAGAAATGCGTCTTGACTTGATCATATTGTTTTGAGAGACTGTCTTTTCTTCTTTAGTCTCGTGGACGAAAACATCGTTCAATGACGTCAGTTTAATTCCATCTTCAATTACAGCTGGCATTTTCTCGCTTATTCACATCAGTTCAGTTTTGATGAGGCCGGTTTCTTTGTCTTCTTCTCCTGCACTCACAGCAACAACAAAACGGACGAAGTCAACAGAGATCAATGAGTAGCAGCTTGAGAATCAGTGTGGAATTGTGGGTTGAAATGTCTTTCAAGTTCTTGCCAGATTCGTTCGGGATCCTTCTTTGGGAAGATATGGATCAGATGCGCCGGTGAGTCTTCGAACAGCCAACTCAGAGAAGTCTCCTTGTTTTCATTGGGGTTGAAAAGGTTCATTGGGGTTGTTCCTCTTTCCGTCCGACAATTGCTCCCATCTTGTTTGACACTCGCACTCGCCAGTCAGGTTTTCGTTGTTTAGTCCGCCCAGCCAAGTTTCTTGTCCATCCACCCATCTTTAATGTCGTCTCCAAACGTGATTCCTCAAACGGCCTCCATATTCCCACAGATCCTGTCATCGCGAGCGAGATGTTGGAGATCTGATCACTAATTGATTCTTGTCGCAATAATGAACGTGGCACGACTTAGAAGGCATCGAAATTGTTTAAAACATTCATTAAAGTCATATATGATGAGTAGAATCAGATCTGGGGCGTCATGAAACAATTGAGGATCAAACTTGGAAGAGAAGTGATTGTCGACTTATTGAGAATTGTATTTCGAGGCCTGTAGGAGTTTGATGCATTTGAGACTGATAGGTTATTGTGAAAAGTCACCAGAGTCGAGAAAGATGATCAGGAGAGACCATAATTTCCTTGTCCATATCGGGGACGATGCTTCGTTGCTTTTTTCACTTTTCCACCACAATTTCTCAATAAACCAATTATTTTTCCACTTTTTCCAAACAACTTAGTGAGAACAAAACATTATACGTGCTCCATGGACGAGATCCAAGGCAGATCCAACCACTGTCCTGACCATATTTCGTCTTTTCTCTGTCACATTCAGAATTCTTTCCACTGCGTATGCGTGATCTCAACTGTGGTCAAAGTTGAAATCTCTTCACATCACATTTGCCGTTCAGTGCTTTTTTTTCATTCTTCATTCCACAACTCGATTGGGGGGAGGTCTGACCAACTCGCGATATCTCCTTATCCAATGAGGAAAAGTCGGCAGCAAACAGTTCAGAAGTCTAACACTGAATATTTCCAATCCTGTCGATTCGACACGCCGGTTCAATCAGCGAATCAATAGTTCCGCTGGAATACGAATCAATCAGACAAATAAAGCAAGTAAAGTCAACCATACCCTTCTTCGGATACGACTGAATGTACATCAAGATAGATGAGGACGGTTACCCATGTTATGTTGTTCCGAATCGACTTTGAGACGCAACACGAGCGTCCCACATTCGATCTCATTTTCATTCGCAGGTGTTGTTTGATCGACCATCGAAACATGATTGTTTCCGCATTGGGATAATTCATAGGATGAAGGGATCGTTCTTGAATTATTGTGCTTAGTCATTCATTTTTTTGATTCTTCACATTCATGTCGAAAAATTTGTGGCAAATAACGAATTCTAATGTTTCAAAATAATGGAAGCGTCAATCAACAAATGAACAAAGTCGTGACAATGGTTGTTATTCCGCCTTACCCAATGTGGATTGAAAGCTGTTCAACATTGAAAGAGCAGTCGGTTCAGTTGGATCGTCTCGTAAAAATGAGTTTCACCTGAAGTAGTTTGTAGAAGAGTTTTTTCGGACGATAGGAATTTTTACGAAGGTCTGCAGTTTCTGTTGTCAAGGGTTCAGCACTCAAAATATGAGGTTGGGTATTCTGGAGTAGAAGTCGTGACTCTACACGTTGGTCGGAAATGGCGTTCCTTAGATCATCCTTTTGTCTCCGTAGGTGGCTGAACGTCCTTTCAACATCACATGTCGTCCATGGTAGCACAAGAAGAACTCGAAGGAATAATTTGGTTTGGGGCGGGGCTATTGATGAGGATTCAGAGAGGAATGATGATAAGCACTTCATTGATGAGTATCGATTAAGATCAGGATACTTTGTACAGAAGTTGAGATAATAATGGATTGATGGGCCGTCGGGAAAGAGTGGCGTCGGTCGTCCTTGGTCGATGATGTCGCAGAGGAGGAGTGAAGTGTTTCGCTTTTCGAAATGATTTTCGAGGCTGAGACAGCGTATTGGCGCGAATCCACATATCAGAGACGTTAATCCAGCTGCTGGAAAATACCGGTCAAAAAATGAGGTAAATGACCTAATGAGAACCTCCAATTCATGGTAAATCGTAATATACTCCTCTTTGTGAAGAGGTGGAAGATACTTTGTGAAGAGAGAGAATCAATGGCATCGCTAATAAGAAGATATGGATCGATGTGTGAATGTATGGATTCTCTGGTATGTTGAAGAAGGGAATCGACTGAAACGAAATTGAGGTCGGCTGACTGCAGAGCTTTGCAGAGGAGATAACCAGGTTTGAAGATCAGAACAGTTAAAAAAGGCGAAGATATGAGGCAGGTCCAAAGCAATGAGCAAATTGACGTGTTTGGGGATCGGTTGCAAGGCGAGTGAGGTCGAATAATGATTGAAAGTGCTTCAACACGGTAGAAGCTGTTATGTAGAGGGTGAACCAGCGAGTAGCAACAGAATATGGGATCAATTGTTTGTCACCTCCATTTTGGGCTTGAATTTCACCGAGATGTTGTTTTCGAGATTGTGATCGGTTGATATGTACGGCAAAAGAATGATACGACGTTAGAAGTCTCTGTATGACAGAGAGGAGCCACAGAGAGTGTGTGAATGAGCACGAGTTGGAGACGGTGAGACGAACAATGAAGAGGGATTATGTAGGACCATTGATTGAGGAGACGGCCCCAGAGACCATTTCCCAACCCAGTCATAGTAGATTCGCCATCAGTTCCGATTCCAACTAATGAGTTTGCGGGAAGATCGAACTCATCGAAAAGACTGTTAACCAAATCGAAGTGAGCTCTTCCATCTGCTTCTTTCAATAGTGGGCGAATTGATAGTAGCATAGAAAATGGTTGATTGTTGTCATTCAATACACGAAGGTGACAAGCGATTTGTTTCGTTCCTGTGCTGTCGGTGGTTCCATCAAGCAGAAAGCTGAATGGAAAATTGGATGTTAGGTAAATTTGAAGTCGAGTAGTCTGTGAAGAACACCATTTATCGACCACATGCCAGTATACCCTTGGACTGGTCAGAGCTGATGAAAAAATTTGTGGGACATTCGTCCGGGAGTCGAGAAGTTGACAAAGAGAAGGAAATCTTGTTGCTGGAAGAATAGACGAGGCAATGTACGAAGCAGCGGCGATTCTGTTTTGGTAGATAACATTCTTGAACTCCTCCGGACAGGCGACCATTTCTTGATCAGTATCACTACATACCAACTCACTGTCGGAAAAACTGGTTCTGTGTTGAACTGACATGCAATGCCGCATAAAATCCGACCACGAAATGTTTTGGCAGGCTGAGAAATGTACGTTTTGTGCCGAGTACCAAAGCGTCCATGCACAGAGATACAGTGAGTACAGAACAATCCCACTTCAGAGATGGAAAATATATTCCTTATTTGATTCGGGTAGAGTGTGTAGTATTTTTAACAAACATCTGAAGAGTGTGAAGTTCGTCTGAAGAACAAAATCGTGGAATTTGTTGCGTTTGGTTTGTTGGGCTGAATTGGACGAGCGGAGGGGAGTGGATGAGAGGGAGAAACAGTCTGCGACCAGAGTTTCGTGAACATTTGGCGAAAATAAGGAAACCGAGTGATCAAAAAAATGAAATATGGTCAGGACAGTGGTTGGATCTGCCCTGACGAGATCTGTGTATATCCGACAGATCTGTGTGTATACCAAATTTAGATCTGTGCGTATACAAAATCAGATCTGTCTCTATACATACCCTGATTGGAGATGGGAAGCTGCTGACACACAACACAACATACACAATCAAATCGATTGTTCGAGATCCAGAATCAGAGTCGCCGTTTGTGCGGATGAACGAGACGATCACATTCCACATCCGAAATCGCTGTATGTTTCTCCCGAAGAGCCGACAGAGCCAGAACCTGAAGATCCGAAAGACAAGAAAGCGATGTCACCAGAAATGAAGTCGCTGCTGAGCTGGCTGGTTCCGCTTGTTGCGTGTCTGCTGATTGCACTCGTCTGCGACAAACTGAAGTATGTTTGAGAAGAAAGTTTGGACGAAAGGAAGGCAGTTTGCGTCGATCAATTGAACAATTCGACAGACATGTTGAAACAACATTCGGGAATGAAATGACATGAATGAGAACCATTACTTCTGAGTAGAAACCTTATCAAAACTCAAAATGTCAGCATATCTGTCTTTGAAATGGATGTACAACGCGAACCTGACCTTCTGCGGGATGTTGGCGAGTGACTGTGGTTGTCTCTGGCCGTCCACTAACAGAACGAGGGTATGTCTGTTCATGTCCAATTCAAACGTCAAAACTAAGTTTTCTTTTGAGACTTGATTTCCATTTGCGATTTCCTTCCCATTTTGATACAACTTTCCGCCGTTCAACCAAAACTCTGAAGACCAGGACTGAGAGATATGACTGGATGTTTTGGATTGTTCGAGTTGGGACGAGTCGATCACAACAAAGTCTGAAAGGTGGAAATTAATGAGATCACACAGTGCCAATCGTATTTGTCGCATTGAATCGATAATCTCCACACTCCCGCGTGATTTCGTCCGAGAAACACGACTTCGATGTACTCACGAGACTTATGATTCGTCGTCCTTCCATCCGACAGTAAGTTGGATCCCAGACTGTCATCGCATTCTCAGGATGAACCTCGGTTAAGTATAGGCAGATCCGATTTTCGCTACGCGCAGATCCATTTTTGGATACGCGCAGATCAAATGGATACGTGCAGATCTGAAAGGATCATCCATTGTTTCGTAATCACACCTTCCCAATTCATGATTTTTCGCTTGGACAGCTCACAATTCATTCATTCTCTCACATTCATTTTCACA